>JARHVA010003352.1:0-37500 GCA_037957365.1 Torreya grandis | reverse complement strand
TCATATATGCAAGTGGTAGGTTTTCATGATGTCCAATAAGTTAGGATCATGGAAAGAGTTCACACATGCCTCAATAAATTCATTAGATCTTTCAAAGATAAAGAAGTAGCTTAGGAACAAGCTTTGTGAATCCAAACTATCCCCTGGACATCATGAAGAACCAGACTAGACAACTTGTTTGTGCAATTTATAAATATGCTCAAAAATCCTTGCGTGACCATCATACCATGCAAGATCAATGTCCTTAGTGCCAAGATCATTCTCTACAAGTTTCATATCTTGATGAGCCTTCTATCTCAATATCTAAGCCTTCAAATTTTAGTTTATCAAGTGTAAGGGGCAAGGCCATCCTACATGTCACACAAGAATGAATGAACCAAATCACTTGTGCATTTTATAAAGGCACTTTAGAAAGAATCAAAAGATAAAGGATTATAGTGCCATAGAAATCTTCATGCCTAGATCATATCCTAAAAATTTCATGCCCACACCATATTTCCATCTCAAGTTATGGAGTTTCAAAGTTGGACCTGCTGAGTAGGATGTTCATGCAAGTGTCAAGTTTAAGCCTTGGTGAATAGACATTTAGGTATAAATGATTAGTGATAGGGGTATGGACATCATGAAAAAACATGCAAGTTAGCTCACTTGAACATTTTGTAAACACACTTAGAAAACTCTCAGAACTAATGGATCAAGTGGGCACAATCCTTTTAGTATCAAGAACATATCTTGTAAATTTGGTGTCTTCATGAGCTTTTCATGTTAGGGTGTGGAGCTAAAAGCTTCAACTTTGCAGACAGAATCTGAAGGTTGCTGAAGAACTAGAAGCACCAGTGTCGAGAGCATGACTGACGTCGATCGTGACCAGTGCAGAAGGCAACCGGCGACGGTAGGTAGTCGGTCGATGTCGGCAGCACCAGGCAAGTAGGGACTGACGTCGGTCGCTTGTGTGTTCCAGAACTGTTCACTGCAAGAACAGTTAGTTAAGTGAACAAAGTGTTTGCATGTAAAGTCCAGTTAGAGTCTTGAGCTGCGTGGATAATTGTCTAAATTAAGAGTCTAAGTTATTGTTTAAGTTTGGGATCTATTTATAGAACCATTGGCATGTATTGTAATGTATGAGCTGATAAGGAAGGCAAGGTAGTTCCTTCCATTGTAATATCATTGAGATGCAAGTTGTTGCAAGCTCATAGGAGATCTACATGTGTGAGTATGGTCTGTTGAATTGCAGGTTGCAGGTTCATGGGAGATCAACTTGAAGTACTATAGAGTGCTTGGTGAACTGGCAGGGTTATTACTGACTAGTTGGAGAGGTGAACACCAATTCTGTGTGTGAGTTGGTTGTTGGGACCGTTTTTGGTACGAGAGTGTTGAAGAAGAATTACTGTACACTTGAGGTGTGGGAAGCCTCTGTAAGGTGGAAGAGTGTGGCGGCTCTTTATTGTATTCTTTTCTATAAAGTGTTAATACAAGATAGTGTATTGTCTCTCATATTCTGTGCTATTGGTGAATTCTAGTTACTTGTGTTTCTGGTATATTTTTGCATGTTTAATTGCTTATATTTGGTAATCATATTGTGCTCTTTCTGAGGAGCAAGATCCTAACAAGTGGGATCAGAACATGTGTGTTTGTTCTTGGATTCCCCAACAAGTGGTATCAGAGCTTTTGGTTGGGATACTAATAGATTGGATTAGATCTGGTTAGTGTGTTTTGATTACAGGTTACTCACAGGGTTTCTGTTTGAGTGGGAGTTGAGCAATGATAGAAGACAGTAAGCTACGAATGAAGAAGTTTAATGGTAAGAACTACCAATTATGGAGGATGCAGATTGAGGATTATCTGTATCAAAAAGATTTGTACTTACCGTTGGGTGGGGTTGATTGCAAACCTCGGGATATGAAGGATGAAGAATGGGAGGTTCTTGATCGGAAGGCTCTGGGATCTATAAGATTGAGTCTTGCATCATCTGTGATTTCCAGCTTATCACAGTGTAAGACAACGGTAGAGTTGATGGAATCTTTGGCAAATTTATATGAAAAACCCTCAACTTTGAATAAGGTATTTCTTATGAAGCGTTTATTTAATTTGTAAATATTGGAAGGTGGATCTATTCATAGTCATCTTAGTGATTTCCATGGTTTGGTAAACTAGTTAAGTTCAGTCAATATTGTTTTTGATGATGAAATTAGAGCTCTCTTAATCTTGTGTTCATTACCCCAAAGTTGGGAAGGTTTGGTAATAGCAGTTTCTAATAATGTGTCTACTTCAAAAGTCTTAAAAGTGGATGATGTTGTGAGTGTGATCTTGAATGAAGAGATATGTAGGAAAAGCACAGGTGAATCATCAGGTAATGCTTTGAGTGTTGAAGGTAGAGGAAGGCAAAGAGAGAAGATAGAGTGTGGGAGATCAAGGTCGAAGAAAGGCAGGAGATCCAAGTCTAGGTATGGCAGAATAACCTGCTAGAAATGTGGAAAGCAAGGGCACTTAAAGAGAGATTGCAGATCGGGTGAAGAGCAGCATGAAGGACATGAAGAAGAAGTAGATGTTGCAGATTACGTTGCACAGGATGCTCTAGTATGTTCTTTGGATAAAGTAGAATCTTGGGTTTTAGATTCTAGTGCCTCTTTTCATGCATCCCCACATAGGGAATTTTTTCATGAGTATATCCAGGGAGACTTTGGAGAAATTTGTGTAGGGGATGGTAAGCCTTGTCAAATGGTTGGCAAAGGGAAAGTGAAGCTGAAATTGTAGATAGGTAACACATGGGTGTTAAAGGAGGTCATGCATGTCCCAGTTCTGGAGTGGAATTTGATTTCTATTAGAAGTTTGAGTGATGAGGGTTACACAGTAACTCTCACAACAAACTCTTGAAAGGTTACCAAGAGTGCACTTGTTGTAGCTAGAGGTAAGAAAGTAGGTACGCTTTATCTATCTACTTGTATTACAGATTCTCTTTTTGGGTTATCTACTTCAGCTGTAGATTCGAAGATGTGGCTTAATAGGCTTGGTCACATGAATAAGAAAGAGATGCATGTTCTTGAGTCAAAGGGTATGCTTTCGAATTTAGAAGGCATGGATCGTGATTTTTGTATGTAGAAGAAGAAGGTGACGTTTCTTGAGGAATCCGGTGTTAGTGACAAGAACATGAAAGCCTTGGTTTTCAAGGAGAAGGTGACGGACAAAGTTCAGCACAAGGGGTAGAAGAATTTTGAGCAGAGCAAGGGTGATTTGGATAAGGATTTGATCCAAAAAGAGCTCGTGGGAAAAAGTCAGTTCTCACTAGAAAAACACAGAGACCGATGTCGGCAAGAAAACTGGCATCAGCGTCCAGATAGGGACCGATGTCGGCTATGTGTAGCCCGACGCCGGTGACTCAGGGCAGATAACTACTAGTGTCGGCCAGGGGGAACTGACGTCGATAAGGAGGCAGTTGTAGGGAATCGACATCGATCGGGTGTAGACTGAGATGTGATCGGCATCGGTCACTAAGATGAATTTTGGGTGGACAACAAGCTGTCAAGGAGTTTCAAGCGCCCATATGGAGGACTAAAGGTGTAAGTAAGTTCTTAAATTCATCATTTCCCTTCTTTACACTACTTGTTGCTCACTTATGGTATAGAACCAGGAAGTTATTGAAGAAGCAGAGCAGGTAGATCTAGGAAACAGTGGGAGCTAGGCATGGATGGAGGATGTGATTCCTTGGAGGAGAACCAAACAGGAGTTTTGGGTAGAGTTGCTAGCTGGTAGTAAGCACTGAGAGACGAATGGATGTTCAGGATGAAGAAGAGTGAAAATGGATATGTGAGATGGAAGATCAGGGTATATGGTCTTGTATAAGCTGCAGGGCAATGGAGGTTTGATCATTGTGTTTCTTTTTACCAAGTTGGATAATATTAGCTACATTATCCTATTACTGTATGATGTGCTTGTTGCAGGGTTACATATACAGGGAATTATTGAACTAAAGGTAAAGCTAGTTCAGAGGGATGTCATGAGGAATCTGGGAGCAGCAAGATTCTTTGGCATGAGTGTGTTCTAGAGACATGGAAGGTCACATGTTGACTTTGTTTCAGGATGATTGTGTGAGACCGGTTAGCACGCCGATGGTTGGACAGTTCTATGGACAGTGTCTTGATTTACATAATGAGGTTAAGTGCATGGTATGTACTAAACCTAAGTTTTCCCAAGTAGTGGGAGTTGTCACAAGTAAGGAGCCAATCCGAGAGAGAAGTACTGAAGGGCAGTTCAGTGGATTCTTAGAGGGACCAACAACAGGTGCACATGCTATGCAGGTTCAATTTATTTTCTACATGGTTTGTAGATGTGGATGTGGCAGGTGATTTGGATGATAGAGTTTCACCATGGGATTTGTGGTGGTTGGTCTTCAAGAGTGATCTTGAGGAGGAATACAAAGCCAAGGGAACAAACTAGACTAAGTACAGGTACAGGTTGCAGCTGTTTATCTCCAAGTGGGAGATTGTTAGGGTGTGGAGCTAAAAGCTTCAACTTTGCAGATGGAATTTGAAGGTTGCTGAAGAACCAAAAGCACTGGTGTCAACAGCATGACCAATGTTGGTCGTGACCAGTGCAAAAGGAAACTGGCGATGGCAGGTAATCGGCCGACGTCGGCAGCACCAGGCAAGCAGGGACTGACGTAGGTCACCTGTGTGTTCTAGAACTGTTCGTTGCACAAACAGTTAGTTAAGTAAACAAAGTGTTTGCATGTAAAGGCCAGTTAGAGTCTTGAGCTGCGTGGATAATTGTCTAAATTAAGAGTCTAAGTTATTGTTTAAGTCTGGGATCTATTTATAGACCCATTGGCATGTATTGTAATGTATGAGCTGATAAGGAAGGCAAGGTAGTTCTTTCCATTGTAAGATCATTGAGTTACAGGTTGTTGCAAGCTCATAGGAGATCTACATGTGTGAGTATGGTCTGTTGAATTGCAAGTTGCAGGTTCATGGGAGATCAACTTGAAGTACTATAGAGTGCTTGGTGAACTGGCAGGGTTATTACTGACTAGTTGGAGAGGTGAACACCAATTCTGTGTGTGAGTTGGTTGTTGGGACCATTTTTGGTATGAGAGTGTTGAAGAAGAATTACTGTACACTTGAGGTGTGGGAAGCCTCTGTAAGGTGGAAGAGTGTGGCGGCTCTTTATTGTATTCTTTTCTGTAAAGTGTTAATACAAGATAGTGTATTATCTCTCATATTCTGTGCTATTGGTGAATTCTAGTTACTTGTGTTTCTGGTATATTTTCGCATGTTTAATTGCTTATATTTGGTAATCATATTGTGCTCTTTCTAAGGAGCAAGATCCTAACAAGTGGGATCAGAATAGGTGTGTTTGTTCTTGGATTCCCCAACATTTCACTTCCAAATCCAAGCCTTCAAAGTTGGTAAAAAAATGGGAGATGTTCGTGTAAATGTCAACTTTAAGCTATGGCAAAAAAATTTAGGGTCTTAAATTTGATAGTCACATAGACATCAATAATGATCATATAAATGTCAAATGATAGTTGTATAGACGTCAAATTTAGACCATGGTAAATAGCCATTTGTTTTCAAATGTAAGTAGATCCAATGATTGACATTCATTCATACCAAGGGACATTGATGGTGTGAGATGAGTCAAAAGGTCAAGGAACTTGAGAGGCCACCACATGGTGTAAGTGCGTAAAGTAATAGACTGATAATGGATCTTGAGTGCAAATGTGGGAATACCAAGTGGCACCAACTTAGATAGATTTGATAGGTCAAAGATAGATCGAGGGCTTGCATTAACTCATGCCATGGAGATCAAATGGTGTGAGAAAAGGTCAATGAGTTAATGATCTAAGTCATAGTTGATGACCAATAAAATTGAAGGTCAAGAAGTTAAGGGACTTCTTAGAGATCGAATACATGACCAAGGTTGAACCAACATAAGCTTTTCAAAGGGCATATGTCACCATTGAAGCTCGATCAAATGCCATGAAAAAGAGACAGTGAGGCAGCCAAGGTGATAAAGAACATAAAGGGATGCCATTAAAGCTTAATATGGACCTTTGGTTTGATATTTTATAGTTTTTAGGGTTTTTTCTATGATTATGTTCATTATTCTTAAAGGGATCCATGCACATGGTGAATCCTTAGTTCTTATAATAATCTAATGGGTCTATTTGGACATATTTGGATTAAGAAAGGGGGCTATATAGTCTATAGGTCTACATTGACATTATGACTATAAGAAAACCAATAGTCAAAGATTGGTTTTCCATTTATAGTGGAACTATGAACATGGGGATGAGTTCAAGAATGATCTAATTTGAACAAGAGCTATCATTCTAAAGGATGCCACGAAGCCATACACGTAGACTCCAATAGCTCCATCATCAGAACCAACTGCATGAAAGGGACCCTTCTCTCTACTTTTTCACACCATGACAAACCAGTTAGGAGTAGTTAATAACAATATAAAGCTCTAACAGATGGATCTGATTATTGTAATTGCATTGATGCTAAAACTTAGCTTGAAACAACTTGATCTTATCATTGCAACCGTCAGGGAGCATCAATGAAGGATTAATGTAATTGCGTAATGGACTGAAGTAACCTACATCAATCACGAGTCTTGAATGAGCATAATTATAGATGAAATTATAACTATGGTTAAAATGAATTTGAACTCATTTGATTCCGCTTTGGACTTATCTTTTCCCACTTCTCTTTTGAATGGTATAAGTAGCTACCATTTTGGACCTTAAAATCAATTCCACTCCATATATGGCAAAGCCCTCCTAGAATGATGTCATATTTTTCCTTTGAACATTAATGCAAATCTTATTTTGAGTTCTTGAATAATTATCTAAGTATGCAAGTGATGTATGGTGATGCAAAGTGATAATTCTCTATCCTTTCTTCCCTTATCCTTTCATGTTTATGCAAGAGTTCCTATTCTAATAGGTCATATAAAGTGTTGTCAAGTGTATTAGCCTATCTTTTAAGTGTACAATGAGCCTTAGTGTCTGTAACTAGCCTATGTTTCACTTACTTTGAATAGCTCTCATGCATCTCACCTCCATATTAAAATATTCATTTTAGAATCCATAGGACTTGGAAGTTAGTTTGTGTGCCTTGTTTCTTAGTTCGGGAAAGTGTGATGGTCATATGGAATAAATCTTGGTGTACCATCCCCTTAGATTGGGTTTGTTTCATGTAACTTCTAACTCTTTTCCCCATAAGCAACTAGTTAAGTAGGTGTGAGCATTTCAAGATACATTTAGGGAACTAGCCCTTAAATCTAGAGGCTCACTTCCATTATAGCTACACCCACATACCTGATAGTGTTCCCATGTTTCCCAAATCTAGAAGAGGCTTGAACACCCTCTTATAGGGTTCAATATTTGGTGACAATAGTTATAGTATGCCTAGTGAGACTCAGGTCCAAGAGAGTGGAAAGATTGCTGGTGTGTCTTTCCTCTAATTAGCTTTTGGAAGCAAGCAATCTAGCAACGATGTTATCTTTAAATGATAAATTTTGGTTGTAAGCAACCAAGGTATATCTCATTGAATATTTTGATCAATTTTTATACCTTAGTTGACATATAATGTTGATATGAATATCTATGGTGAATACCTCTATCATGAACCTCTCTATCAGTCTTGTTATGAACCACATTATATTCCTCAACAATCCTATCAATCTTATGAGCCATGGTATCCCTATAATCCTCTATTCCCACCCACCCCTGCCCCCCCGCCCCCCATATAAACACCATGTTATTGGATAACCCTATGAGGAAGGCTACCAAAATACCTATCAATAAATGCTTTCCTATCAATCCCAATATGAGTCCTACCTACCATACCATGATGCCTATGAACCTCAAAAATATTCTTATGAGTCTTGCTATGAGGAATTAGATGTTTACATGAATTGTACACAAAGGTATTATAAGGCAAGATATAGATTCCAGTAGGCTAGAATGTAACAAAATGAAATTGGTCTTGATCCACATCATTACCCTCCTCTTCCTTTATTTTTCCCAGCTTATATCAAGTTATTATTAGCATCCATACCATAGTTACTGGTTAATGAAGATGAAATGATAACATGGGATGATGAGTACGATGTGCTCCTTGATCATCTCATGGAATGGTTGAGAGGTGATACCCAAAATTATATGCAGAAGTTAGAGACATTTGAAGAACTAAAAGGAACTCAATGGGAAGTCAAATAACAAATGGACTTGGCAAAGAAGTGCCTCAATGCTCATTATATAGGTTAAGTATGTGGGAGAATAAAGAGCTTGAAAATGAACATGTTTCTATAGAAGAAACTTAAGGAGACTATTGGCAAGATGCAACTCCTACTTATGTAGATGTTTATCCTTCTAATCAGTCCAAAAAGTCACTTCCTTATGAGCTTACTAGCACTTTTCTCTTTCCTAAATCCACTCATAATCCTTCTCCTTTACCTCACACTCTATCTCAATTTCATCATCCCCCCATCACATCTCATCCTTCACCTCATATTCCATCTCTTTCACATGAGCCTATCCATCAACCTTCCACCTCACCCCTTCTTGAGGAAGAACCCATATTGAGAGAACTAAGTGAAGAGGAGAAAATCCAAGCCAAGGATGACCAAGAGCATGTCATGAGTGACTATGAGGATTAAATCACCATATGGAATCCCCTTGGTGACCACAAGTGTAATCTTACCTTCTTAGATGAAAAGAAACATATTGAAGATCCTATTGCAACTATCCATGAGGAATGTGGCTAAGACTTGAAGAGAGAGGCATTTGAAGAAGACTTCATGTCTAATCACAAAGTTGTGGATGTCCATCTCAAGCATGAACTAGTGTGTACTATCAAGGAAGAAGGTCAAGTCACTCCTCAAGAGTTGCAGTCCTAAGAGAGTCTCATGAGACCAAGATAGATGAAATGGATCTTGAAGATGATGCTCATGAGGTGAATGAAAATAACTTATGGCAAAAGTTTGATTTCATATGTCATGAGTTTGATCAGCTCAGTAAGGTTACTCCTCCCAATAAGTCTACATATGATTTGGATAATGCCTCTAACAAGCATGTTGATGATTGTCTCAATAAGCACAGAGAAAGGTCTCATGTTGTGAATGATGAGAAACTATGGCAAAAGCTTAATGCCATATGCAAAGAGTTTGGAAAGTTGGGTAAGTTTCTTCTTTCTCCAAGAGATTTTATATTTAATCACAAGGTTGATAATGATAATAATGGTCAGTTGACAAGTATTCCATCAAGCATAAAGATGAAGGTCATTTTGTTGATCAAGAATCTATTGTCATAAAGTAATTTGATGATGCTAGTGTCCAAGAGATTGTAGACATGGAAAGTGAGGGAAAGGCTGAAGTTATAACACCTTAAGAACAGTCAAGAGACCCACATGATATTGAGCCATATCCAAAGGTATTGGATCATGAAAAAGAAGAGTTTGATGCTTCTAAACATCAAGTACAATCTATCAAGGAGAAAAGCAAGGTTGAGAGGACTGCCATATTTTCAAACTTGTATATTAAGGGCCAAGTACACAAGAAGGTGGAGGAAAAATTTTCCATGGAAGAAAATGAACAAGATTGGGTGGACTATTCAGAGCTCCTTGATGAGCTTGAAGAACTTACAACTGAAGAGAAATCCAACCTTATTGAGGACACTATGGAAACCAAAAAGGAAATCCTTGTTCAACCACCATTAAAGGTCATAGGTGAGGAACCATATGAGAATGTTGAGGCTATTTGGATGTAAGAAGAGTTCATTTCCATAGATAGCCTATTTGGAGCTACTTGGTTTTCATTGAACATCATGCCAATGAAGTTGGCAAACACCATGAAGAATATGGAGGCATCAATGTCAGGGATCAAAAGGCTACATGTCTCATTCAACCCTTCATGTCATAAATCAAGAGAGGTTTCAAATGACCCCTTTGATCCTAGAGGAAGTTTTCATCTTAGGTTAGTTAGTGCTTGAGTCAGTTTGTTTAGTTGTGTGTGTTGTGTTCCCTAAGTGATCATGAAGCACAAGTGTGTTTTTGCTTAGTTTATTATCTTGTGTGTTGCTTCTTGTTGGTTTTCTTATGTTGTTTGTGTTGTTCAAGGTAGTTTCTATGTCAAATCTACATACTTGTGACTCTATAACCCAATGGATAGGATTAGACAACTGGTCATGGCATAGCAAGCATACCACCCTTGGGAAATCATTAAGAATGCTGACCATTTTTACCACAGGCCAAAATGGGTCAACCCCCTATAGTCATAATATTGTATAGGGGATTTTTATAATGTCATAGGGCATGTTGTAGTTTATTTTATGTCATTTCATAGGCCAATCTAGCTTTGGTCATAGTCTAGCTTAGTCCTTATGTTATTTGGTGTCTTAAGGGCTATTTTAGAGTCATATATGTAAGTGGTAGGTTTTCATGGTGTCTAATAAGTTAGGATCATGAAGAGAGTTCACATGGGCCTTAAGAAGTTCAATTGAGATTTTGAAGATCAAATAGTAGCTCAGGAACATGCTTTGTGAAGCCAGACCGTCATCTAGATGTCATGAAGAATAACTAGATAACTTGTTTGTATAATTTATAAATATGCTCAAAAAGCCTAACATGACCATCAGATCACACAAAATCAGTGTCCCTAGTGCCAAGATCATTCTCTACAAGTTTCATATCTCGATGAGCCTTCTATCTCGAGATCTAAGCCTTCAAAGTTTGACTTGCTGAGTCTAAGGGGCTAGGCTATCCTGCACATCATATAAGAATGAATGAACTAGCTCACTTATGCATTTTATAAATTCACCTCATAAGGCCTTATGAGCCAAAGGATTATAGTACCATGTAACTCTTCATGCCTAGATCATATCCTAAAAATTTCATGCCCATATGAGATTTTTAGCTCAAGATATGGAGTTTGAAACTTGGACCTAACGAGTAGGATGTTCACACAAGTGTCATGTTTGAGCCTCGGTGAATAGCCATTCAGGTTGAAATGATCAGTGATAGGCATATGGATGTCATTCAAAAAAATACAAGTCAACTCACTTAAACATTTTGTAAACACATTTAGAAATCTCCTAGAACTAGCGGATCAAGTGGGTATAATCCTTTTAGTATCAAAAATACCTCCTACAAATTTGGTGCCTCCATAACCTTTTTGCTTCCAGATCCAAGCCTTCAAATTTGGTAAAAAAATGGGAGATGTTCGTGCAGATGTAGACTTTAAGCTGTGGAAAAAACCTTTAGGGTCTTAAATTTGATGGTCGCATGGTTGTCAATGATGATTGTGTGAATGTCAAATGATGGCTACGTAGACATCAAATTTAGACCATAGTCAATAGCCATTTGTTTTTAAATGTGAGTAGATCCAACAATTGGCATTCATTCGTACTAAAGGATATCAATGATGCTAGATGAGTCAAAATGTTAAGGAGTTTAAGAAGCCACCACATGACATAAGTGTGTAAAGCAATAGACTAACAATATATCTTGAGTGCAAATGTGGGATGGGACTACCAAATGGTACCATCTCGAATAGAGTTGATAGGTCAAGGATAGATTTAAGGGCTCACATTAACTCATACCATGGAGATTAGATGGTATGAGTAAAGGTCAATGAGTCAATGATCCAAGTCATAGATGATGACCAATGGAATTAAAGGTTGAGATGCTAAGGGACTTCCTGGAGATTGAACACATGACCAAGGTCAAACCATTGAAAGCTTTTCAAAGGGCACATATTTCCATTGAAGCTCGATCGAATGCCATGAAAAAGACATAATGATGCATCCAAGGTGATCAAGAACATAAAGGGATTCTGTTAAATCTTAATATGGACCTCTGGTTTGACATTTTATAGTTTGTAGGGTTCATTCTATGATTGTATATCTATTCTTAAAAGGATCCATGTATATAGTGAATCTTCAGTTCCTAAAATAACATAATGGGTTTATTTGGACCTATTTGGATCAAGAAAGGGGAATTTATAGTCTATAGGTCTGTATTGACTAATGACTATAGGAAAACCAATATTATGAGATTAGTTTTCCATCTATAGTGGACCTATGAACATGGGACGAGTTTAAGCATGATATAGTTTGAACAAGATCTAACATTACAAAGGATGCCACAAAGGCATACACATAGACTCCAATGGCTCCATTGCTAGAACCAGCTGCATGAAAAGGACCCTTTTCTCCACTTTTGCATGCCATGATAAACCCGTTAGGAGAAATTAACAATAATACAAAGATCTAACAAATGGATTAAATTGTTGTAACCACATTGATGCTAGAACTTAGCTGAAAACAACTTGATATCATCATTTTAATTGTCAGGGAGCATCAATGAAGGAATAATGTAACTATGTAATAGACTGAAGTGACCTAGATTAATCAGGAAGCTTAAATGAGCATAATTACAGAAGCAATTGTAGCTACAGTTAAAATGAAGTTGAACTCATTTGATTCCCCTTTAGACTTCTCTTTTCTGAATTCTCTCTCAAATGCTATAAGTATCTGCCATTTTGGCCTTTGTAATCAATTCCACTCCATGTATCTAAGAGTTCTTGAACAATTATCTAAGAGTGTAAGTGATGTATGGTGATGCAAAGTGATAATCCTCTATCCTTTCTTCCCTTATCCTTTCATGTTTGTGCAAGATTTCCTATTCTAACAGGTCATATGAAGTGTTGTCAAGTGTATGAGCCTATCTTTTGAGTGTACAATGAGCCTTAGTATTTGCAACTAGCCTGTGGTTCACTTAATTTGGATGACTCTCATACATCTCACCTCCATATTGAAATACTCATGTTAGAATCCATAGGACTTGGAAGTTAGTTTGTGTGCCTTGTTTCTTAGTGAAGGAAAGTATGATGGTCATATGAAAGACATCTTGATGTATCACCCCCTTATATTAGGTTTGTTTCGTGCAATTTCTAACTCTTTCCCACATAAACAACTAGTTAAGTAGATGTGAGCATTTCAAGATACATTTAGGGAGCTAGCCCTTAAATCTAAAGGCTCACTTCCATTATAGGTACACCCACATACTTGTAAGTGTTCTCATGTTGCCCAAATCTAGAAGAGGCTTGAACACCCTCTTCTAGGGTACAAGATTTGGTGACAACATTTTCTTTATGCAATACCAAACTTTTTTATTGTAATTATATTATTCTTTTAGGTTTCTAGTTGATGGCAAAGGAACGATGCAATCTATGGTAGTATATTTTCAATAGACATATGGGTTTACAATACAACATAATATTATGTCATGCTTTCAAGATAAAAATTAGCAAATGCCAAACTATTCACTAATGGATATGGGTAATTCAGATCCAAGTCTTTTTTAAACAACATGGATTTATTGTAAATGGTTGTATTTGTCCCATTTATCTTGAGCATTAGTTTATTTAATTAATAAGTTTGTAAGGAAGATGAGGGCCAACACAATTAAAAGTGTTTGAATTAGATAAAAATTACTACCCTTTTGAAAGTAACATACCAGTGTCCTAAGAATCAAGAGATAGACATTTGACAAGTAATTCCTTTCTATAGTATAAGGCATTGTTTATTTTAAAAATATGGATTCATTTTTTTATAGGCACAATGCCTTAATGTATATTTTATAAGTATTTTACTGATCTTAAATAGTAATTTATGATTATATGATGAAGGAATCCAATTTTATAACATGTATGTTTACTTTCATTATTTTAACTGGAACCTATCGAATTACATAGATATCGACATCTCTAACCATGTTTTGGATTACATATAAGGCATTACATAGTTTAGTAAGCATATATCTAAATCAAAGCTTTCTTTTGCCGAAGTTTCTATGACTAGGAGGAATCCATCCATCAAAGTCACTTAGGAACCAAACCTATCCCTAGCCATCTGACGATTTCTATGCATCGAGTATCTAAAAGGATTTTTATCCTAGTGGATGGTATAAAATACCATCATCATCACTAGTCAAACTACAACCCTTTCAACAGTAGGTTTATTTTTCATGTTTTAATTAATCTTAAGTGCAATTTTTTTGAACTTAATTAAAAAGAGATTCATTTTAATACTTTCTAAGACACATTTGCTATGTTCATTATGGGCATACTATGTTTCACAATAGTTATGATTGTGATTTATATGTAAAAACAATTTGGAATTAAAACATGCTAAAGCTTGCTTTGGTAGGAGCCCATATTTTGCCTACATCTTAGGTATTGATTGACTATCTAAGAAAAGTTATGTTTGAGGTTATTTTTTTCTTCTCAATTCATTTATAAAATGTTTCTTTTAGGTGAAATGACAATATTTTTTTCACCATGTCACATTTATTTGCCTTTATGCTCACAAATATTGTTGTACAATTGAAGTATCATGATACTAGAAGAGAACATGATTATTTGCCTCAAGTTAGAAGGTGGAATTTGATGAATAAGGTGCATGTTTATAATCCCAAATATTCTACAAATTTTTTATTTATAAAAATGCTAATTATTTACTTCAAAGTTTATATATAATTGTTTCAAGTTCTATGAAAGTAATCACTATCATACAAAAATGTATGAAAGGAATAACCTTTTTCCATTATGTTCCATGAAACCAAAATTCATGAATGAAGGAAAAATTAAATTTTTGACGTGTGTGAAGTTTTCATAGAGTGTGCAATATAGTGTTTCTTGTGACTTTTGTCATAAATTATCACAAAATGTTCTTGATTTATGCAAATATTTGGACAAACATTGCAAATACATTTTTTAAGTTATTCAAAATAGTATATATATACCTTCCTTTTTAAATAATGTCCCCTCTTCTTGCCTATATAGTTTTGACTCATAACTCATTATTCAAATATATTCATCATGGATTGACCAAGTAGAGAAAGCCTTGAAAATTGCAATGCAAAGAAGCAAATGAAAAATTAAAGGAAAGGAATTAAAACTTATTACAGTTATTTTTCCTAATAACAATGGCTATTTGTATAGTGTGATAATTTATTCTCAAGCAATTTTACATTTGTAAAATATCATTTTTTTCAAAAATATTGATATGATAATTATAACTTGCCAAACGATACTTTTTCTGTTTGTTTTAATTTCATATTAATGATAAGTATCAAATTTTTTATTGCTTTGACATAGAAGTGCCCATAGTCTCATTAACATTTTTTTTTCACTCTTTTCTTCATGGTAGTTATTTTTCCTTGAAAAAAGTGGTAGATCATCACTAAGCATCTAGTTTTGCTATTTTTATGTGAATTTGCATTTACTTGATAAGTAAATTGATTTGTGTTCAAAGTTTCAAATCTCATAATTGCCATGTTCTATGCCATGCAAGATTCCCAAAAATGACATGTTCTATGTCAATTTGATTCATGTTCAAATCCTACAAATGACATGTTCTATGTCAAATTGATCCATGTTCAAAACCCTCAAACCACATGTTCCATACTCAACAAACTTAAAACAGTTTCTTGAGAAAGACTACAAAATTGCATGTTTTGTGATTTGTTGTAAATGGTCCATGGTTACATCTACCACCATGAGTTTTGGTGTAAATTGATTCATGTTCAAATCTCAAGCACTCTCAATTTTTTGATGCATATTTATTAATTTTGAAGTCACATAAATTGTATACTCCATACCAAATGCCAAACACGCTTAAAAATTTAATATGGCAAAGTCTATAGAATTGTAAGACCCTTAAGAAGCACCTCAGTTTGGTGTTTTTCTATGGGTTAATATTGGTAGGTAAATTGAGTTGTGTCCAAATATTGAAAATGACATGTTCTATGTAAGCAAGTTGTTTTGGTAAACATTTACGTTTACAAGTGAATATTTTGTCTTCAAATTCTACAAATGAATTATATTTAGAAATAAAATAAATTGATCTATTTGCAAATTTCAAAATTGATGTATTATATGCCCAACAAGCTTAAAACCTTTAGTTGAGAAAGGCTACAATCTATGCCAAGTAAACTTAAAACCTTCACTTGAGATAAGCCATAATAAATTAAAAAAATATGAATTATTTGCCAAGAATCTCTATATTTGGATTTAAGTTTATTGATTTTCAAAAAAAAAAATCATACGAGGCAAATAACTTCTCATTAATATAATTTTAAATCATTTTTCTCTTCAAAGTAGTTAATTTTCTCTCAAAAAGAAAGTATATTTCTTTTTAAGCATCTATGTTTATTATTTTGATGTGTATTTACTTATACTTGGAAACTAGATTGATTCGTGTTCAAAGTTTCAAATCCCAGAAATGACATGTTCTATACCACGTAAGATCAAACTCTTTGTTTGGAAAACATTACAATAATTCTAAAAAATATATTTGGATCACCAAACATTTAATTGATTCATGTTAAAATCAAATACATGTTCTATACCAAATTGATTCATGTTCAAATCCCATAAATGACATGTTCTATTTCAAATTGGTCCATGTGTAAATCTCTCAAATGGCATGTTCTATATTAATCAATATTAAACCTTTGCGTGAAAAAGGCTACAAAACCATAAGTTCATTTTTGCTCTGAATGATCCATGTTGAAATCTAGCACCATGGCTATTGATGTACAAAAATCCATGTTCAAATCTCAAACATCCATCTATTTTATTGGTGTAAGTTGATCAATATTCAAATCACACAAATACAATCCTCTATAGCAAATGCCAAACAAGATTAAAACTGAAAACACTAATTTGACAAAACTTGTAAAATTGTAAATTCCTCAGCAACAACCCCGTTTTAATGTTTTCTTATGCATTTATACTCGAATCTATATTGATTTGTGTCCAAACACCAAAAATGACATGTTATATGCTAAGCAAGCTCTTTTGATAAACATTTATATTTACAACTGAATTTTTTATCTTCAAATCTCACAAAAAATTATACATGTCTAACTAAACATCTAGGTTTGGTCTTTTGATCTATATTTACTTTTACTTGGTAAGCAAATTGATTCATGCTCAAAGTTGTCTATTCCACATAAGATTAGAATCTTTGTTTGACAAAAGTTAAAATAGTTTAAAAAAAATGTTATCGGGCTCACCAAACATTTAATTGATCCATGCTAAAATCCCACAAATGACATGCTCTATGCCAAATTGATTCATGTTCAAATTCCACAAATAAAATGTTCTATGTCTAATTGACCCATTTTTAAATGCCTCAAATAACATTGTCTGTACTGAGCAAGCTTAAAACCTTTGCGTTTCAAAAACGCTACAAAATTAAAAGTTTCGTGTTTTGTCGTAAATAATCCATTTTCAAACCTGAACACCTTGACTTTGATGTAAATTGATTCATTTTAAAATCTTAAACACCCCTTTGTTTTATTGGTATAAATTGATTAATATTTAAATAATAAAAATACAATATTCTATAACAAATATTGAATAAGTTTAACACACTAATTTTACAAAACCTGTAAAATTAAAAATATTTCAACAAACATCTCAATTTGATGTTTTGCTATAAATTTATACTTACAATTAAATTGATTTGTGTTTATAGAAGTGCGAATGACATGTTCTATATTAAACAAGCTCTTTGATAAACTTTACATTTGCAAGTGAATTTTCTATCTTCAAATATTAGAAACTGCTTTTTAGCTCTAAATTTATATCTACCAATAAATAAAATTCATCTATTTTCAAATTTTATATAATTATATATTTTATAAAAATCAAGTTTAAAAAATGGGATGAAAACAGTGTACAATCTATTTTAAGGAAACTTAAAACCTTCACTTAAAAAATGCTACAATAAATCAACAAGATTGAACAAAAACCTTACTTCAATTTAAAATATATATCCGAATTTATAAATGTTATTCTTAAAACATATTCTATCCCAATTCTGAGTTTAACAGATTACAATAAAAGAAACAAAACCGTACATTTACCAGACATGCAAGGTGCAAGAACGTCGCAGTTACCAATAAATTTCTTCGAATATGAACCCGACGTGAATCGAACACGCAAACCCTCTGATCGGGAGTCAGACGGGCTACCATTGCACCACGAATCCTTCACCCCGTATAAATATTATAAATTCAATATTATATTTCCAGTCCTTTGAAACGCGTGTATCATTTATTCGCATCTACATAGGACGTTTATGGTTTTAAATTTAATGATTACGTATTTCTTCTTTCATTTTATGTCAGTAATTACATTAATTTGGCACAAAGACAATCAAAATCAAATTTAAGTTGGACAATGATCGTGAGAAGCATGAATAATTTTTTCCTCTTAAGAATATTAGAAAAACAGTTATATAATATATTAATGAAATTTTTATTGTACAAAAAAATTTATTTAAAAAAAGTTTGTAAATATTTAAATTTTAGTTGTCAATTTCATGTTAATTAGGGTAATTAGTTAAGAATGTAAAGTCCAAGTTAAGTTGTTCAATATTGAGAATATTTATTTGTAGTATTTAAACTGTAAAGTGTAATGATTTTTAAGGAGAAATACACGTAAGTAATAAAAGTGGTCTAGAATGTGTAGCTCTTTCTTACTTCATGTGCGACAATTATGTTAGGTTGAAGGAAGCTAATAATTGTAAAATTTGTTGGTGTTTTAAAAGTAGTGCAAAAAACCACCTTTGGCATTCGGTCACCTTATCACTCAAATCGATGCCCAATGACAATATTTTAATGTCATTGATGTTAAATTCAAATATTTGTTATAATTTTATTTTAACTTTTTCAATAATACGTAAGCATGCTCCATTAATATCTGCTATTAATATTTTAAATAATATACTTCGAATTTATAAAACAAACATACATCAAAGACGTTGCTTGATCTAAATTAAGAATGGGTTAGAGAAATCCTTTGAAACAAAATGATTATTCTAAACAATTATACATGGTAACCACTCTAGTTCAATAAAATATTTAGTGCAAAAGTGGATAATATAATACACTGCTAAAAAATTGTTCATCCTTTGAATAGAATCAAAAATGAAATTTCACTATTTATGGAAGGAGGTGTGTCAGATGGTAGTGACACAAGGTGGGTGCAAGGAGGGAATGTTTTGAAAAATGTGAGGGGCACGACGGTGTTGGTGATGAAACCTGCATAATGGCTTTGAGCAATGTCTATTAGACGTTATCCTACTTCAAGCCTAGCATAACTATATAATTTATTTTTAGATTTTAATGTACTATGGGAAAAAATATCATCATTTGTAATTTAATATAGCTTACACTGTTGTAAAGCCCACATTACACGTAGAGGAATAACTACAATAAAAGTGTCTTTACTCATGGTTCTATACAATGTTTGGCTTCCCTTCACTACTGTAGTTATAATTTGGAATTAGTATTTATTCTCTTGACCAATCACATCACATTAATTTGTATGCGAAAAAATATATTAAGTTTTTGTAAAGGTAAATAACAAGTTTTTTAACAGATCATATAAAAAATATCATTTCATGTAAGATGATTGGTCAAAAGTTTTATGTGGTATTACCAAGTTCATTTCAATCAAAACACTAGATTTATTTCCCCACTAACGAGGGTGTAGTCACAATTATTAATTTTAATGCTTCATTATTGCATGTATTGCCGATTTGATTCCAAATTGAATGTTGAATTTATTTGTCAATGATAGTTAGGCAAGCTCGCTGAGAATAGAAATTAAGATAAAAAAAATATGCCCACACTGCCATATTATTGAATGTTGCATTAACTAATCACATAGGTGCCAATATTGAATGTTGCATTAATTTAAAACTACGAGTTTTGGAGAAGGAAATAGGGTTTGAAGGGTTGCCTTGCTTATTGTTGTGCCCTTCTTGGCTAGTCTTTGAAAATTAATATTATCTTCACTTTCCAGGTAAGTAGAATTTTTGAAAACTCTTTAATTCATAATTTTTGGTGATTCAATGGATAAATTGTAAAAATATCTCATGTTGATGCTTACCCTCCCTTATATTAGAAGCTCAATATGTCTTCTTCTTTTAGATTGTCATTTGATTTGTTTTTGGTTTAAAACATTGATGGCTTAATTTCATTGTAGCATGCTTGATACTGATTTTAAGAAGAATGCAGCCCAAGTTCAATCTCCACCTCATCAATCTTAGGGCCCAATTAAAGATCATCATTTATGTTCAGAGCAAACCAAATATACATGCAACTAATAGAACCAAGTTGTGGGTCTTGTTGCAAAAATGAAGAGATAATTCCTATAAGGGGATGAAGTTAAGGTAAGGGACAATTATTAATGAAGTTGGAGAGTTAGATGTATTTGTTACCCTTATGGATTCGAGTTCAATGATACCTAAAATCTCAATAATTTGTTTTTAGATGCCCCAACTAAATGATCATCCCAATGCCATTTCTAGTGGCAAATTTAGTTATTTTTATTAGCAATCGCTCTTTCAATACTTTTTTTTATTTTCATTCTACAACTTCCCCAGGATTTGCATAATCCTTGTGGACATTAGTCATCGACAAAAGGAGGAAGGTAGTGCCACTGAAGAAGAGATTTTTTGGTGTTTTTTGTATTCACATTTCAAAATGTCACCATTGCTATCATAATCCTTATTAATCCTTAAAAATCACTATCATATTATAACTTGAGGCACTTAGTATCTAGGAGGATGTGTGCAACTTTTTATGCCACATTGGTTGTTATTGCAAGTTCATCAAAAACTATGTGAAGATTGCTATGCCATTAGAGGAATTTTTTGTTACAAATATTACCCATTGATTTGGATGGACAAGTAGTAGAATACCTTTAATACTCTAAAATAAAATCTTATTAGTGCACTGATTTTCAGTTTCTAAATTAGAATACCTAATTCCATGTACACATTATCATATGGAGGTCTACCATTGGCACTAAATTGGCATAACCAAGGGAAAACAAAGTGTATCACCTCATATACTTTTCAAGCATGAAATTTACATTGATTAATCACAACTACACACTACTAAGAATGAATCGCTTGCCATGGTATATGCATTCTATAAATTTTGGTAGTACTTGTGATGGGTGAGATCTATGGGACATATTTAATTTAAGTTGTTGGATTTTTTTAATATTATGATTAAGTTGCTTTACATGAATAACTATCTTTGTTTTGATTTTAGTTTAGAAACTAAAAAAGGGCAGGCAATGAAATGTGGTGTAAGAATTGGTGGAGTAGATGGTAGAAGATAGATAAGTTGTGGAAGAGATTCTGAGATGCTTGTTAAGTGATTTGAATAAATGAGATAATGCAGATGTACCCATTCTAAATTTGCTTTTTAAGGCTAGGTATCAGGAATGCCATTCTGACACATCCACATTCTCTACCCTAATCAAAGTCTACTATGTTTTTCAGAATTACAAGTGATGGAAACTTACAAACAGATAAAAGTCACACTGATAATATTTTTTTAGCTCAAATAAATGGGATTACATGGATTTGAAATTCATTCTTATTGAATACATGCATCCATAATGTAAATGGCCAATGCCACTGTTAAACTGATGGAAATTATCAAGGCAAATATCTGATTGGTATACACTAGGTTATTGATGTTTTCATCTGATTAAATCATTTTCTATAGAAAAAAATATATTAGAGACCCAACCTACCTAATTTCATAGGTTAGAAAATAATCTTGAATGATATTGAGATTGTTTTGGCTCAATAATTTAGATTTTTCATAATTTGTTATTATATTTCTATGAGTCATTGCTTATCTAGTGCCAATGGTTGATGCCTCCATGATTTATATGTCTCCTATATGCATATGGTTTTAACTGTATAAATCTAATGCATTAATTATAAAGGCTTCTTTTTGATCATATCTTAGATAAAAGTATGGGATTGCATAGTTCAGACAATGATTTCAAATGTTATTGATAATATTTTAGCTCAAGGAAGTATTACCTAGGTTGTGAGCAAGATATCTTGTCCAATGCATGTCTATTTTGAGCAAGATTATTTCAGATTAGAGTTATGCTTTGTTGACATTTGAATTAAGTCTTATTGAATTAAATTTAAAAATTTACCTATTTCTTACGATCGTAGTCTTATTTTTGGCATTATCTTAACCATGCCATCTCTTAATATTTTTTTATCCTTGCATACTTTTGCAGCTAATATGATCACAACTTGAATACAAAGAATTTCTATTTATTATATTTTAGATCATTTAAATGCACTTCGATAAGAAAAGATGTTATTAAGATGAGTTTCTACATTATCTTTGTAATATCTACAAAACCTCATTCAAATTCTATAGAATGCCAAGACAAGATCAACAAAATCTCATAACTACTTCTCATCCTCTTGTAGGGACTTGGCACTCTATGCCTTTGTTAATGAGGAGTATTTAAAACAACATTAAATGATAAAAATTTGAAAATGTAGAAATGTAAAATAAACAAAAATTAGACCATTGATTGGAAAGTAAAAAGTTTATTATATAGGGTGCTTAAATAATGCCATAAATAATATTCTAATATTTTGGATGTCAAGCTTTATAGTTTATAAAATAATCTATCATTTCAAGCCTTCCAATTTGTTAGAGACAAAAAATGATTTTATTGGATGAAAGCTCTAATATCCCTGCCTTAGCATGGACTAATAAGGGCCACATAACAATGAGTTCTTATCATAATTGGTGAAAATTAGTTTGTGAACTACATGAGTTAGCAAAACATTTATTGTTAATGTAAATTATTTAAAGAATAATGACTAAAATAATAAATCAAATATCATTGTTCTAAATATGCTAAAAATAATTTGTTGAAGAGACATACAAATGCAAAAAATAATGTGTACATCCTGTTGATTGGAAGAAAAAAATGTGAGGATTTTAAAAGAAGAATAAAAATATAGATAATAAGCAAAAAAGAAAATATTATAGATTAATTTAGATGTAAATTCAACTCAAAACATCATATAGGTACTGTAAAGTCAAGTGTTGAAATATTTTGTTATGAAGAATTGTCTTATATGGAGTTGAGTGTGTAGTTTGATGATATAATGTGATAATGCTTATAAAATTATAATAACATTTGTTAAATAAAAATTATGTTAGATGGAAGAATATTGCACTGATAAACATCTATGAAAAATGTGGTAACATGTCTAAGACATGTAAAATCAACCTGCAAGATGAAACAAGATTATAAACTAGTTAGATGGAAAATCACCTTTGAGCACACATCCCCATAGGTAGGAAAACTACATGTGGTTTTATCCCTATTTATATGTTTGGAATGTAGGAAAAATTTATCCACTTAGCAGGGGAGCGGGGTGGTGGTGTTGGGTTTATCCAACCCATTTTATCTAACCCTTTTTTACAAGTTTCTAAGTGTCAAAATTGGAACTAGGGTTTCAAAGTGAAGGAGAACAAAATATGAATTTTTGCATAGGATTGAGCCTCTAAAATTGCACAAGAACTATCTTTAAAGGTAGGTGAATTGGATTGTAGTGTAATAGACTAGAAAAAATGACAATATTTATAATAATAAGTAGATGAATCAGGTTTTTGTTGGCATCTAAACGTTACCAAATCCATCCAGACAGGTTGT
This sequence comes from Torreya grandis, assembly GCA_037957365.1. NCBI lineage: Eukaryota > Viridiplantae > Streptophyta > Pinopsida > Cupressales > Taxaceae > Torreya > Torreya grandis. The sequence continues at coordinate 13,917 of JARHVA010003352.1, read as the reverse complement.
GATAGTTATTCTCCTAATCCCAGCAAACAAATATCCATTTTAGGGCATTATTGATGATTTTACATAAATAAAAACTAGAACACAATAGAAATAAGTTAAATACCCTATCCTCTTGGTCATATTTATAAATATAAAGTATAATAAATCGATATTACTCTGCTTTTTACATTTAGATCTGCATAATTTAGACATATTTTATATGATTTCAATAATCATTTCTTTAAAATTGTCTAGACCAAAAAATCATAATAAGACAAAACATTCCAATGAATCTATTCATCTTTTTGAGCATGACAAACCTTAGGTTCCCTTAGGATTTCATTCTACCTTATCATGGTTTCATATTTCTATGTTAGGGTTTTAGATCTAATTTTTTATTATGTCCTTCTCACATAGGTCATAATGAAAAACATAATTGATGTGGATTCTAATAAAATATATTAGTATCCTTATTTTCATGATATATGTGATGATTTAGATCAACAAGAATTAACTCAATATATTAAAATTAATTCACACTTTTTTGATGCATTGTCACATGTAACTAGATATGAAATTAAATGAGATGCTGAGGTTGTCACATCTGAGGAAAAACATGAGAAATTCAATAATACTAATTTACATTGATAGGTACAGACTCTACAATAGTTTTTCAGACAACTACTACTACTTTAAATATTCTTATGTCTACACCTGTGGTTACACATGTGATGCCCACCAATGATGTGGGTGAAACACATGATTTTCCTCATATTTCTATGGCTATCCCTAAGCAACATAACTTTATTCCTCTTATATTTTAACTCTTATGAAACTATCTATTTCCACACAATTTATTATATTTGTACCTCATATTCTTAATAATATTATCATTGATCTTCAAGCTAAAGATTCTCAATTAGAATAGAATTTAGGAAGAGTGGGCCATTTCACTAAATCTCAAGTATTATTACATAACCCATTAACTTATCAAATTTTAGATCATCCCTTACCTACAACATTTGTGTCACTTAATATTACATCATATGATGTTAAAGGTGAACCATAATAGAATCTTTGAGTCTTTCAATTAACATGTTTTGACTATGTGTCCATTAATAAGTTATTGAATGCATTGTTTCCATAGAGTCTTAAGACTGGGCCTTGCAATGGTTTTATGTCCTCCCATTCTAATTAGTGCATGCCTTTAGTCCTTTGGCCTATTAATTCTTATTAAAAATTTCAATTAACATTAGTGATAATACATCATATGTTAGATTACAAAACTTAATCAAGTACACAATGAACCCATTAGTGATAATGTCCTTTGTTACAGAAAAACTTATCTTTAAGATGATAAACAATATGGTTGATAAAGAGTTTCAAGACATATTGAAGAAAATATTGCTTTCCCCACTACATGAGTCCATTATGTTAAAGTGATTTCAATATTTTGATGACTTATACCATATGGTCAAGGATTGTGAACTTAAGCTCCTATGAATAAGGTAAATAATGGGTGAAATCATTTAACTACTTATATTGAAAATTTTTAGAGCAAGCCAAATTTAAAATATAAATAAAATAATACTAAGAATGAGAAAAAGTCACTGTTAATGCAATGTCACAACCTACTAATTAACTTATCCTATCAGATCCTTAAAGGAGGTAGTTTACACAATCACTTGAACCTCCTCATAAGAATATATTTAAGTTCCTTGAGTGAAATCTCATATATATCCCTAAAAAACTATGTTAATATGAATTGGACACCATCTAATGGATTAAATGTCAATGTATATTATGATTATCATAGATGTGTAGGATATTCAACCAATAGATACATCATTTTGAGATATAAGATACAAGATTTGGTGGATAATAACATTATTTAAGTCCATAATATCAATACACCTATGAATGATTCAAGGACACAACCTAATGGGATTGAGAAGTTGAAAATATTTTTTGATCCCTTTCCAAATCATGTAGTTCAAGAGACCAACACTAAGCCTGCAGTGCATATGACTTACTAAGCACACTCTCCTTTGACTTCTTATGCCTCTAGGGTTGAATAAGAGCATCCTATAGATGATATAAATGATACACTTGAGAGTATTCAAGTACATATACATACTATCACTTTATATGAGCATGAGATTATCAATGATGATTCTATTAATGTATAATTATTTATGTGTGTGTACATTGAATCATAGCCTATACCCAGTGTCATGGTGGATAATGGGTCTAGTGAAAATGTTTTTAATATGACACTACTTACTAGCCTTGGACACACACACAAGGATTTTATTAATACAAAAATTATAATGAAAGAATTTTATGGAAAGAGACAAAACCCTCTTTAGATCATTTTGCTACCACTTATGGTAGGTGTTGCAATAGTTGATGCTTTATTCATGGTTATACCTAGTATATATGCATTAGACATTTTATTAGTATGACCATGAATAAATAATATTTTTTAATACCATCTTTAGTACATCAATGCATGAAGTATAAATATAACAACATAGCGGTTATAGTTCCAAGTATATCATATGAGTATCTTATTCAACCATAGGCATTTCAATGGAAAGCTATACCACAACATATTATAAAACCTATATAGGTTAATTTTACATAGTAAATTTAGATAAAAGTATTTATCTTTCTAAAATAGTAGTGCTTCAATGTCTATTACATCAAAGGTATATTCAAGTTACAAAGTAGATCCTACCTTACCAGTCACATCCTAAGCTAGTCTACAAGTTACTCCATGTGTTCCACATCAAAAATAGACTCATTATCATGCTATAAAATATATTACATAATGTATTGTGATTTGTATATGTATATAACATATACATGATCATGTGGTATATGATGAACATGATGGATATGTCACAACATGATATCACTTCGTAGATTCTACTATAAATACATGTGTTACTACTCGATCATGATGGGTAACATTTAAACCAATTGAACCAATACCTACATGTGATCATCCAATTGATGGGATAATTGGTTAGTAGAAACATAATTCATATTCAATTAAAGAAAAATCAAAAACCAAAACCTACACATGACTTGTGTTTATAGTTTACATGATTCGTTTATGTTATTTATCACATAGAAATGGTAGATTACATGTCCATTTTATATACACATGCATTTCACAATATAGATGAGTGGGATAAGACATACAAGTTATAAATAACATGGATATATAGATGTAGAACATTCCTACGCCTAGAGGCTACCTTTCTTACATTAGGGGCATGCCTACACTAGGGGAATCTTAGTAGATATATACATGTCACATATTTTTATGACCTTTCCATTGATCATATTGAGTTAATTAAAATAATTACATATTAATTTTTATTACATATACTATTTAGAGTGATATATTTTAGGGATATTATAATTTATTATGTGTGATGATGACGTGGATTGATGGTGTAGACTAACCTTGCTTGTTCTAAGAATGTTTGATGTTGTTTCATAGTACATGGTGTGATCCTTGATTGTGTACACTCTGCATGCCATTGATTTTTATATGTGTGACTCTTAATCTACATGACATTGAGTGTATATTGTGTGACTCTTCCTCTATGTGACATTGACTATTATTTATGTGAATTTTTCTACGTTCTTATTATGTGTGACATTGTGTGTTTCTATAATTTATTGTGTGAATTATGCCATGATACTATCACGTGTCTTCGACATGGTTATTACTCAATGATTATATAATAATTATTATGATGAATATTGATACAGGCCTCATTGTTATATTTAATTGAAATGACACTTGTGTGCCTTAGGATACATGTTTCATATATGTTGGTATAATATTTCTATGATTACATAATCTAACCATGTCGATACATGATTTACAGGTTTACATAATTTTTATATAACATATGCATATAAATCCTTTCTTTTGAGATGAGTTATTCATATCTTACATCCCTCCCATAAAAATAGGGGAATACAAAATAGGCTTGTCTTAAATACTTGATCTTTCATGGACATATTATAACCAATTGATTTAGATTGGCACATATTGATTTAGATGGGCACAATTGAGACATATTGTGGGCATATATGAGAAATTCTATAGGATCATGATTGAAATTTGTCATATATATGATATTGTGACATAAAGGCTTTATGACTTAGAATACAGAGGTAATAACATGAGGTAGATTCAGTGATAGATTATGTTCATTCCATCTACTCATATATGCTCAAATATACTTATATTTACTTAGATATAAACAAATATAATTATATTTACTTAGATATAAACAAATATACATAGGTTGACATAGAATAAATGTAAAAGCTATTTGTAATAGTTGATTCATATTTTGATTTAAATTTAAGCCTAGTATGGGGCTCCACTTTTTTACTGGAACCTATTTAGGTTTGGGTTCTGATGTGGGTCATCAATCCTCTTCATTTAGTAATGTCAATCCATAGTTAGTGTCTGAAGGCTATATGCATTAAGGCACATAATACATTTAGGAAATAGTTCTTTTCTTAACAACACACATGCATGAATTAAAACACACTTTTAGAAATTTAAATTGAATTTATCAAATACACTTTGCAAGAAAGGAAACACACTTACATATTTGAAATTGTAACAATTGAAATACACATTGCATGAAAGGAAACTAAATAGTTTTTGGTATATGGATCTATTTAGTTTTCATGTGATATGATAATCCAGACATAAAATAAATATTTATAAATTAAAATAAAACATAAATAAATCTAATATAGAAAACATAAATATAAAACATTTTTTCCTTAGGTTTGGTGGGCCCTTTCTCTCCCCTTATAAAAAGGACTAAAAATAGGGAACTCTATAAATGCTCAAATGGTTTATTTAATTTGGGCTTCTTCCAGCTTTATAATTATTCTTATTCTCCATTCTATGAATGAGGATGTTGTATTTATAATACAACTTCTTTAACAAATTCTTAATTATGAATAACAACCTAAAAAAATAGTTTTTAACTAATTCTTATTCTAAGATAAAAATATAATAAATTTAGATCATACATTAATTAGAAAATAGTTATAATCCCCATTATTCAAGGAGAAAATGGTGGTAAGTGCTAGATTCACAAATCCACCATATTCTAGTTTGTTGGAGAGAATCTAGTATGTTTTGTTTTCTTTCTAACAAATTTTGATTTTGTTTGAGAGAATTAATCATGATCTTTAAAAAATTAATTTCTTCCAACAAATTTGAGATATTTATAGTAGGGATACTGTAAACATCTCGCCTTCTTTAGTAATACATGTTTTTTTAGAAATACTATGAATATAATGCATAGAATAATATCCAAAAATAGATAAAATTCATTTCTAGAGTTATTTTTTTTATCATGTTTCCATAGTTGAAAACCTATGTAACTAATTTCTAATGACTTCCAAAGCTAGACTGGTAAAGCCAGAATGGTGATATGGAGCTATATTGGTGACTTATGGAGCCAACTTCAAATGAGCATAACTTTTGCATATGGACTCAGATGAAGATGATTATTATTTTTAAATTACATAATTTTTCAAGAGGAATAAAAATATGTAATCAAATTTAGGTTTAGAAAAAAATTTGATGATGTTTTTTTAATTTTTTACCACAACCTATCCATTTTAGTATTATATCTTCACATGCCAAAATAACAAATAAACCAACACAAAAACACAACCTATTTTGGGTTTATACAAGGTTTATTTTATTCATTGGATTATTTTGAATAATTATTCATTATATATTAAGTGATATAGAGAAAATTGAGAGATTATTTATATGGGACTCTAGAGATATAATAATGATCTTCAACGCTGCTTCAAGGTTGTCTAATTTGGTATTTTATCACTTCAAATTTTGACACTGCATTGATGATTCATTTCAGCCTATATAGACAAAATTTAATGTACATACTCCAAGAACTTGTTATAAAATAACAAAAATATAGACTATAATAAATCCTAAAGAATAGACTAGATATACATCTCATATTTCATTCTAAACAAGCATAAGTTCTTCAAACTACATCTATGTCCACTTTTAAATATGATTTATGAAAGAGGAAAATAATATTATTTATGATATAAAATATAGATATTATGGTATCATTAGGTTCCTTTCGCAAAAGTATATAATGAGTAGTGTAGTTGAGGTTCTATGTAGATCAACTATCTAAACACTTCCTCCATATTCAATAAGATTTAGAGCGTCTATATTCTCAACCCATGGTTTGAACATTGAAATATCCTTGGGGCTTAATCACCTCATTCTCTAATGACTTTAGAGGGAAGATTGGTTCACAAAATTACATGTTTATTTATTTTATTTATTTTTAAATTTTAAACATTTGAATAATTGCTTCAAATTTTATATCATAAGTGGACTCTAATTGCTACATGTTTCATTATTGTTTTTTGCATAGATCAGGTTCAATACTCAATACATACTTGAATGCACCATATACGGTTACACTCAGGTACCAATTTTCTTTCTTTCTCATTTTAATAAATAATTATTAATACTAGACTAAAATGGAGGCATTTGTAGACACATAAATTTGGTATTAGACTCTTGACAATGTTAATTTTAACCAATTCTTTACATAGATGTCTTGTGCATACATAATTGACTCTTTCTCACATTTTATCCCATCCACTCATCTACCTATGGGCCTAGCCTTCTATATTCTTCATCATTCATACAAAGTATCTCCCTAGTTTATAGCTAAATAATTTATCATCCTAAGTAGATTGTCATCATTTCCTAAATCATTACTTTTCTCTATCCTAGATTGTTCCAACAACAATCAGATGAATTTTATCTACTAGAATAATATGATGTTTTTGAAGGTGTCCTATATTATCCAAACAACTATTTTCCAAATTCAAATCCTCCCCTTCGGTCAACCCACATGTTTTGTATGTAATTTATGAAGGAAATTTATTGAAAGAGTATCATATATATACACATCAAACCTATGCCTATTTTGATATAGGAATCATCTAGAAATCACTAAGAGATCACTTGGAAACTACTTAATCACTAATTAATGCATTTGTACATCATTGAGGCACTGCCCTAAGGCATCCAAATTTAAAAATCATAAAGTTAATAGTCACTTATCTAAGCATAAATATTATTGTAAGGTCAAAATCATAGGTTGTCAAGGCAAGGTCAAAATCATAGGTTGTCAAGGCAAAGTCAAAATCCTAGGTTTTAAAGTGTTAAAAGCCATATAGGTTTTATACATTCTATCAAATCATCATTGGAAACATATTCACATAAGTGAGATAATCACATGCAATTCAGGCCCTCTTAAAATGTTCAAATGTAGGAAACATTCATCCACTAAACTAAGGGTGGTTTGGGTGGTCCAACCCATCATATCTAACCCTTTTTTTATTAAAAGTAAAACTAAAGTTTCAAGGTGAAGTAAAATAAATTTAAATCTACATATAAGACTGAGATGCTGAAATTGCACAAGAAACATCTTGACATGCAAGTGCAATGACCTATATAAAAATAAATTGAAAAAAAAACACAGAAGACATTTCTAATAGGAATAAGATGAATCCATCCACTGTAGGCATTTGAAGATTACCATAGTTATCTAGGTAATTTATGATAGTCATTCTCCTGATACAAGCGGACCAACATATCCATTTCATGGAATTTATGATGATTATACCTATACATAAGCTAGAATAAAATAATAAAAAGATAAGTACCCTATCCTCTTAGTGATTTATATAAATATAAAGTGAATTAAATCAATATTAATTTGCCTTCTACATTTATATCTACGTAATTTACATATTTTTTAAATAATTTGAAAATTCAATAGTTTTAGCTTGTTTAGACCATTATATAAAAAATAATATAAAAAACTATGTGACCACATATGGAGTAAATATTTAATAAATAAATGTATCATGCATAGTAAGGAAATAAGGATATATGAAAACATAAATCATAAAAGGACACCTCTATCAAGAAAGGTACATTAAAAAAAAAATGAGATCCAGGATAATCAATGAATATTTAACTATACATGGTACCAGAATATGTCCCTATTATGCCCTCAAAGTTTCCCTTGAGTAAACAAGGGATGTTACCCTTACTAACTGTGAATATTCAATCATGAACATATACTTATTGATTATAAATCCTGCATCTTTCTTAGTAATCTCCTCAATATCATGTATATAAACAAAGTTATAGATGAATATATATCACACATAAGGATCATATAAAACAATCATTAAGCTTACAATATGACTAAGTGTAAACCACACATAACTCTAAAATAATTCAAATTAATCTATTATGTCATACAAATATATATTTTTCACACTAGATAATAAGAGATTGGTTAACAAATATAACCAATAATGCTAGGAGGTCCATGATAATTATCATAAGACATGAATTTTGAAGCATTGATATCACTAACAATATATGTAAGGTGTTGTGATACACATGGATCTAAGGATATAAATTCATCATCATTAGACTTATTTTTCACATTTTTTCATTGAGCAACTATCTTGATAACTAATGTCTCTTGTACATTTATTATATTTATGATACCATGTTTTCCTTAGATACATAGAATGTGATAAATGTACCTTAAATGGAATAGACTTATGTACTTGTATTTTATGTGTCATTTATTTTGGTAGAAATTTTAATAACTAGATTGTGATGCTTATATGTATACAAATTAATTATTGGTGTGCTCTTTTGAAAAACTACTATATTTTGGAATTGTAACCACTTGAACTTGATGTCCAAATTTAAAACATTGATACACAATAGAGGGGATTGTTTGCATTTGATGTATCCACATTTGTCTAAGAAAATAGTTTTATGATATAGTATTATGTACCAAATGAAATAAACATTTAATTTTATTTTATCCCAATATAATAGGAAAAATAGTACAACCAAGGGATTACCTTCCAATACCAACATATCCCATTATGATCATAACATTATATGCTAGATCATCAAGGCTAAGTCCACAGATATATATAAAGTGCTAAGTATTTATATTCAAACTCAATATCCATCATCAGCCATTATGAAATATTTATCATTGTCATAAATAAATGCACTTATAAATAATGGTCATTTGTATAATCTATCATGCGGGTTAGCTCCTTTAGTAAATATTATTTTAATTAATCATTTATTTTTTTGATTAAATCAACTACTCTGATAGAAACATCAAGTGGTTTTTAATTATATTGAGGCACATTTTTTAATAAATATTTGCATTGTTACTTTTTCCACTCATGAGTGATGATTTTTATTATTATCAATAAGAACTTGTATTTGATGCTTCAAATGTATACAAGTATTTTTAGAATGTTCTTGGAATCTACATTAGTCATAAGGGTATGTACACAAAGTTTGGAGACACTTTCATGGATATTTTCCATAACATAGTCACATTGTTTAATAATGTAATCACATTATTTAAATAATAGATCATATTCTTTAAATTATAGCTTGGTAATTCCTAAGCCATAAAATGATTGCATTATTAAATAATGTGATCACGTTATTTAAAACAAATAATGCAATCACATTATTTAAAACAAATAATGCAATCATGTTAATAATATGATCACACCATTTAAAATAAATAACATGATCTCATTAATAACATGAACACATTCCCTCTGTCACAAAAAACAATTGAACCTAAACGCAACATTTCCTCATTTTGCATTCACGTTCTATCTTTTTCCTCACTCTCCTCCACTCTATGATTGTATTTTGCCCTAGTGGGGCCAAACCTTACCACAATTCATCCTAAGAAGCAACTAATTGATGATGCCATTATGTAGAAGAGGTAAGTGCTCAAAATCTATTATTTGTTTATTAATTTTTTTAATTTTCTATTATTTTCATTATTTAATTGGTAATTTATTTGTTTTGAATAGATTATCCTGCTAACCCTCCTATTCCTCTACCTAACCCTCCACCTAACCCTCTTGTTCCTTATCTTAGCCCTCCTCCTAACCCTCCTCACCCTCTTGTTCTTCATCCTAACCCTCCACCTAACCCACTTGCTCCTCAGCCTAACCCTTCTCCCAATCCTCCACCTAACCCTCTTCCTAAACCTTTTACATTTCCACAAAATCCCCCAAGCCTTTAAGAGAGTCTAGTTGACCACACTATGGAAAATAAAATTGAAATTAAAGAATTAATTAGGATAATGAGGGATCCCACTTCCACCAACACCCACCACACCTATCTAGCCAATTCTCTAGAGACATTATTAGGTCAAATTCACTCTATAATGAGTCAAATTGATAGATGGGCTTCATATATGGATAGTTGTAGGGCTTATTATGTTGAAAAATTGTTAGCACATGAAATCAAGAATAAAGACATGTAAAAAGCCTCCATTTGTGCCTTATTAATTGACCAAGCCACCAATGCACTATATCTAGTAACTGCTAAATGTTTTCCAATCCATCATTGCCAATATAATTTAATCATAGCCAATTTTTGGGACTGATGGTGGATGATGTTTGATTATCCACTGTGTAATAACCATGAGTTCACATTGTATTTTTTTAGGAAACTCTGTTGTGAGTTTGTCCGCAATGAAATTTTGAACTATTTTGATTTTAGTGATTTTCAGCGCTGAGGGAAAGGCTTTGCCTAGGATTGACTAGGTGCACGTAGTGCACCTAATCAACCTATAAGGATCTATTTACAAAATCCATTTAAACCCAAGATCCCCTTTATAGTTGAGAAGGTTGTGGATATTGAAACTCTACATGCACTTAGTTTACTCATTGATACACTTGTTTAATATATGAGTAGGCTCTCATAGATTGATGCTAGAGATACACCACTTAGTGTGCATTCTTGACCCCACCCTTATAGATCTTATGGAGCTATATGCACTAGAAATTTTGATGATAAAAATGTTTGATGTTTATAGGGCTTGGATAATATACTTATGAGTGATGATTTTTTGGCACACACATTCGGTGTGCATACATTAGCCACTACACAGATGTAGGTATATTTTATATAAATGTCATGTTACATTTAAGTTATAATTGTAAATTTAATTTAGCTAACAATTAATTTGCATAAAAATTGGATAATATATATAATTTTTTATGTCCCAAGAGGTGACGGTGCCTTCATCATCACAATCAACATTTACAACATTTGATTTGATGTATCCATTGTTTACATTTTTGGATCTAGCTACTGGCCCATCCACTACTGCATCTATCTCTATTAGGACGACGCCTTTTACTTTATAGATGTAATTATTTTAGTTAATCTTATGATTTATGTAAATTTAGTCTATGTATATTTCCCTTGTAAATTTAACTTAAATTAATCTATCAAGGATGACAAAATTCAAAGATAGTGCTATTAAATACACTCTTAGTTTAATAAAGGAGAAAAACTTGCCATATATATATTTGATACTTTATAGAAAAGTGAGACCTTGTTTACATTCAGTTGATGGCTCAAGTAGACACGCCTCCATCACTATGAATTGAGATAGACATATACATTACTAAACTAATGTCATCTGCACATGTGCTAACATTAAATTGTAATTTTGAATTGGAAAAATTGACTTGTTTTAATACTTTTACTACATACTTGGGAAAAATATAACTTATGTGAATTTATTGTGTATGCAGGGTTGTTCCATGACATATGATAGTCCTAGTTAGATGTTAAGTATGGAAAATTCTCATGTTTCTTCCCTATTTTAGACACTTATTTGAATAGATGAACTTACCACTAACTTGTTGGAGCATCAAAAATAGATTGAGCAAGACTGTGAGCTTGCAGTAAGTGCATGTTTAAATGAATTTTTATTCTAGTTTAAAATTAATTTCTTAAATGGTGGTTGAATGTATTTTATATTAATTTTATAGTAATACTTATATTTGAATAGGTCCACCTGCAAGCGAGCTATGAGCATAGGACCTGCAATCAGACCTTGGAGCAATCCAAGGCATTTGAAGGATCTCTATCTACCAACATGGCATCCCAGTGAGAGTATTCTTTGAGTAAAGCAAAGAGAGGGAGGCTATTTGATGATTAGGATGTCTTACATGAGATGTGATTTTTGTATGCCTATATGGCAATGTACACATTTTTGGCATTGCATATGTGTATATGACATTCACCCAACATTAGCTACTATGTTGGTAGATGTTGTAATTTTTTATGCCTATCATAGCAATCTATGTATTATTGACATTGTACATGTGCCGATATGATTTTTTTTGGAGTTTTCATCTAAATTATGTTAGTCTATCTAATTTATATTTGGTTTTAATTTAAAATGTTATCGTATAGTGTTGTTTTGATCTTCCAAACTATTAACTATCAGATTTTTATTTAATGTTGTACACAAATGATGATTAAAAAATTGTATTTTTCAATGCTATAAATCTCTAATCTCCCATATTTTTTTAAATTAAAGCTTTTATTTGATTGTGTGTAGTGGAAATAAATGATTACACTCTTATCCATTTTGCATTTGTCATCACCCATTTACAACTTTTCAATTGATCATTAGCATGGAATTTGATTTCACTTAAGGCCCATACCCAATCATGTTCATACTTGTATAATGCAGAGATAAAATCATTCATAAATCCCTATAAATTTCTCACTCTAATACCTATACATGCAAACCTAATCTTTCACCTTAACTTGGATCTAATTCCTTTTTGGTTAACTATTCTTGAAACTGGTCCTACTACTTGTATGCCTTCTATGATTCTTTTTCCTTTATATTTTCCTTCACCTCTTGAGTAATATTTATCAATACCTCTTCTGCACTCAACTCCTTTTGGTGACCATATACATGGTCTACTTACTTCTTCTTCTTTATAAATTTATCTTTGATAAACTTGTAATATGAACTTCTTCTTGACCTTCAATATAATGTCTTTAGTCTAATAAAAGGTAACCTTATTGAATTGAAATAGAATGTGTTTGGCCAAAACCCTTTATCATCCCATAATACCACCTAATGCACAATTTTCTCTTCAATGTTTAATAAGGCTATGAAAGTCCTATTCATATTCTCTAAGATATTGAAGAATTCAAACCTCATGTATCCAATATTTTTCTCAACTCGATTCAAAATTTTCTCTCAAACAATCTTCTTTTAAACTAGTCAATTAGTCATTAGGTCTGCTCTTAACTAGTCACCAAGCTCTCAGATATACTCTCCTTCCTTTGAATAATTTTTATTTAAGAAACTTTGGATAAGTATTATGAAAACTAAAGGATTTATGTAAGTTTAAAAACTTACAATAAATCAACCAACTTTAGGTCTGTAAGAGATTGAGCTTTCATTCTCAAATTCTATCTTTTTAAGTTTCTAGGTCTCTAGACCTAGTTGCTCCAATAGGTCAATTTATCAAAATAGAGTTTTTATCTCTTAAAAAATATATTTATAGTGGTATTTTATCAATTTTATCATGTTATAACCCTTACCCATGTTTATATAACTCAAATCAACCAAAAACTCATCTTACCCTATGCACAACTTTCTTAAAAATGGTCTTCTACTGGTGTATAGAAAAATAGTCATTTGTACCTACAATTTCAAACATCTTGTCAACCCAATTATACTTTGAATAAGTTATAATATCCATTACATAAATTATCACAAATTTTCAAACCTTATTGTTTAATCGTTTGAATTTTATAGGTGTTTTACTCATGAAACCCTTACTTTGGATTTACTCAAAAATTATGCAAGCCAAGAGCTAATTATTGATACTTCATAGAGATAATTGGGATTTTATATTATATAACACATGTATATTGGTATTAACATACCTATTAAACCATTCCAATACTCC